>JAGYXB010001561.1:0-19202 GCA_022495005.1 Rhyacophila brunnea
ACACATTCAAAACCCTGCGTCAAATTTTATTGTATTAGTATATAGCCTATCGGAATTATATTTATTGTCTGTTCTGTGGTCTTACTGCAACAATCTGTATAATTATCGACACGAGTTTTAGTTATCTTTTTCGTCAAAGATACTATAATATATGGCGTGTAAAGATACTTCCTTGTCAATTTTATGCAGGCATTAAAAAGCTGTACATTGACCATTATTTTTAAGATCAATAATTACGTGAAACTGTAAGGTTATGTAAACTAAGAAACAAACTTAAATAATTACGAGATAAAAAGAACTTTTTATACACAAGGTTTTTAAATTCTCTGTTGAATCATATCAACTTGACTTGACTAGCTTAAACGATCAAAAAAAATGTGTACTTGATAGATAAAATATTACTGAAATGTCATTTTGACATTTCATATTGATTTCATAGTAACGCACGTATATATTAATAATTTAGTTGCTAGGACCCCAGACTCCTAGCAACCAATAATAATGGATTGTATTACGGATTTCTTCCGAAATAACTTTTCATACAAAACAGAATTAACTGAAAATGAATTCAATTCTACTTAAAGATGGCTAAAAGTATTTTAAAAAAATGCATTGGGATTGTGTTCTGATATATTATAAAAGTTTAAAATGTCTGGCTAGTCAGGAAGTTAGTTAAAAATCGATTGCAAGATTTGTACTGGACAAACAATCACCGGACAAACAAGAATACGAGCTAATAAAAACGTTGTAAGATAGAACGTGAGCAATCTTTTTCTTTTTGGGGCTGCCAATAGAAGAAGAAAATAATGTTACCACACGTAAAAAATAAAACCACACGTGCGTACATACAATTATTAGTAGAATCTTAAATTAAACTACCTTCAAAAATTTTATTACGAAGAGCGTTAAAACTTCTTCTATCTAGATTCCAAGGTTATCACTTATAACGTATCTTATAAACTCAATAATTCTCTTCCAAGGTTAAACATTCTTAGTTAGATAACTTTATCAAGAATTAATAATACTTAATAATTTTGGCTCGTGTATCATGTTATATCATACTATTATAATAATATTATATCGCTTACCTAAACAAAAACAAACACTACCTAGCGGGCTATTAAATTTTATCATTGATAACAATTATTATGTGAAACATCTTAATTTTCAACAGAGGCAAAGTGACTTTGAAAAGTAATCGGCTCATTACATTTTAAGATAATTTGTGTGGCCACCAGAATAATATTATAATGAAAAGGTTCATTAACTAATCGTGGAATAAGGATAATGAATATTTTATTATTAAAGAACTCAATTATCATCGATCCACTGCTAGAGTTAGGTCTCTCTGATCTCCTATCTAGTTTTCCAGTCCATTTGTCTTAATTTTTACTTATTTCCAGAGATGTGGAGTATTTCAAGTTTATGAATTCTATAGATTATAATATGCATGGCCCCCACAAGGAAGGTATGACAGGATACTAGCCTAGGGGCCTGGCGTGGCAGGTCAACCAGATAAATGAGATAAATACAATCTTAATTTGCTTTAATAATAAAAAAAATAAAAAAAGTAGGATACGCAATTTTACTCCGAGATTATATATTTATGGTACTATTTGAAGGGTAGTAAGAGTCGGTTAACTTCCAAATGAATTTCTCCGCAGTGTAGTTTGTTTTTTTGCCGGCAGGTTTGCCACTTTCGTTCTACTGCGCAGGCACAGATCGAAAAGCTTCCGAACTTTTTTGATTCATGGATGCAATCTTGCAACTGCAGGATAATACCGTATCCGGAAATTTGTACGTAAACAGTTCACCGCAGGACACTTATTCGTGTGCCGCAATACGTGAAAATATGAGTTGGTGTTACATTTCATCAAATGACGAGTTCTTCGTTGAACATTTCACCGTGGAGTATATTTGTACGTATGCTACAACATGTAGCGAATTTTATGAGATGTCTTTATTAGATTATGTTAGGTTAGGTTAGGGTTAATCTAATTGGAACAGTACTACTTGCATACTATTGCCGCATTTTGTAAGATACGTACAAATGTATTTCACGGTGAAATGTTCAACGAAGAACTCGTTATTTGATAAAATGCTATACGAACTCATGTTTCACGTACTGCGGCACACGAATAAGTGTCCTACGATGAACTGCATACGTACAACTTACATGTAACCGGATAATACATGTTTATACGTACATTTTCTTGTTATGGCCGCTATAATAACTACTATCCGCAGTAAATCCACGACGTTTAAAAGGGGTGTTATCTCATATACAGTGTTATATTATAAAGAGTCGGTAACAAAGTTATTTGTGTCGTTAAATTACGGAGTTCTTAAAATAATGCAACCGCTTGGTATCAAGAATGTTTTAGTAAGCAGACACCTGTATAACTAAGGCAATGCTAGCGTCAGATGCATATTCCGACCACAGTCTTGGTTTATGTGCAGTCTTCTGTGCTGAAATTGATTCTGCGACGCCGCAATGTCGGTTAGCGGTGAGCCACGTAGAGGTCGTTACTACTTCTAACCTTCTAATGGCTATGGCCGTTGTCCGCCTGGCCTAAAGTGATGTCCTAGTTGGGTAACGTAATATTATTTTATCTCATATCATTGTCCAGTTTATAACACCAACATTATGCGAGTATTATTTTTTACCAAATCGTTTACTCTCAGTGACTGAGCGATATTGCGCAATTGACAAATATCAGTATAATAGCAATATTTTAGTCAAGCCGTTAGCAAAATAGAAACATTTCGATTATTATATGCCAAGTATCCAATGGTATCCATGAGGTACAAAACGTCCGCAAGGTAGACGTATAGGTCGCTGGATCGATGAAATGATAAATTTCTGCTGAAGTAAGTGGTAACGCAAAGCACAGAACCGAGAGAAGTGGAATCAGCTTGAAGAAGCCTTCATCAGCAGTGGATAGATTCAGGCTGATGATGTTTTTGATGATGATTAGGGGAGCGTGAGGTAATGTTAGCCAGCGGGTAATGGGAGCGACTGCAAAACAGGTACCATCTAACACTAAAATGACTTGGAAATAACCAACACATCTTCGTCAATCGTCGGCTAAGCCCGTCAATCGCTGTCGGCTGCTTAGTGGCACGTACACGCACGTGGCGAGTGGAAGTGTGTTTTGGGCTAGGTGCTTATATAAATTTACAATACATAAACATCAACGTAAGTACTTAAAATTTTAATTATTTTATCATATTTTGTGTCCATTGTAGGTATAGCCAGATACATGTATTTTTGTTTGGTAGTTTCAGAATCAAGATTTAAAATAGTTTGGTTACGCTATTTATCAACCTTCCAAATGGTTGACATTCGGGTAATTGGAGCCTAGGTGGCTCCCATCACCTTTATATAAATTTCACACCTGTTTTACTAGTAGACAAGATTTTAATTGTTCCAGATGCCCAAAAATAGAAAGCTGACGACTTTCGAGGCTGGTTGGACGATGACTTCGTTGGAAAATGCCCTCCGAAACCAGAAAGATTATATTTGTGTGTTTTGCTAAGTTCCATAACATGGCGTGTTGAATCTTTTGATATGTTTAGTACTAGAGCATATTTTTGTTGAATTACATTAGTAAATATTTAACATTTTATTGTACCTATGTCTGTTATAATGTGTGTAAGTGTTTGTTAGCATATTAAAATATGAAGCTCCCATTACAAATGTGATTTTTGGGAAAACGTTTTTTTTGTACCTTAGTTATAGAATTTTTGAGTGGAAATTGCAGTAATATTATTACCATGTAACCAAAGGACTCATTTCAAGTCTTAATAATAAACGATTATAACATTTTGTTACTTTTTTTCAACAATTTCCTTAGTAGGTTCCAATTCCCCCTTGCTCCCCTATACCAATTTAACTGGATGAAAGATGTAGGTACATATTCCAGCTGCACATGGAATGCTTTACTAATGCTCTCATATTGACCTTCTCCTTTAGAATCGATAGTCATAAAACTAAATAAATTTAACAGCAAATTTAATAATACGATACTCAAATAATTTGCTTGTAAATTCAATCAGTACTTGTTATTTGTCCAAACCCAACCTCAAATAATATACCCAGTCATATAAGGTCAAAATAACTCCTTATCTACCTGGAAATAATTCCCCTAAAGGGGAGACTGCATATTATGTATAGTGAAAAACTGAAAATCGTCCGCCATTTTACTAGATGTACGTAACAATATCCAAAGTCTTAGGGGAATTAGTTCTAGGTAAACACGTCAAACACCCACGGTGGCCGCGCGGCTTAAGAGTTGGACTTTGACGCCGTGGGTCCCAGGTTCGAATCCTGGGTCTGACAAGTAGGTACACATATTTTTTTTCAATTTGTGTCTGTCAGGGTATGGACCTAATAGGTTGAGCAAGTGGCTGACATCCATTTCTCGTAAAAAACAAAATCTGTTAATACGAACCTCTACTCTGTGGAGGCACATATGATCCTATTAGGATCGGACATGGTCGAAAGAAGTAGAAGAAGAAAACCCGTAATATAACTAACTAACTAAATGTAACTAAGCTAATAGTGTGCTATTTACATATTTTTAAATAAGAAAATATTACGAAATATTGTTTAGTTAGTATAGATACCAAGCTACCAAATAAGTAGAATAGAAAAGGTTATTTTTATTTATCTAATGTTTTGATTCCATCACTTTCTTACTGGTGTCGCTCCATCTTGAAGTCGCACACCTATGCTATACACCAAGAGATCACTCTTCTCTCCAGGTTGTTCGAATCTCTTCTTATGCGTCTATTGCAGTTGGCCGAGAGACGTTTTATAATGCCAAGTTATTCCAGTACAAAAACGTTTATACACCTGGCACTGTACTTCACCGTTTCGCAAACGCGAAAATTTGTGAACAAATAAATAAAATTTAGCATACCCACTCCACATACAAGGTAGAAGAGTAAACTATATTACATTTAATTTTTGTTTGCTAAGGCTACACTTATTCTCTGATTTTAATAAATAATATTACACTTTTATTTTTTTATTTTATTTAAGAATACAAAACATTGTGGACATAACAAATCTAAATTTAAGACGTACACAACATGAGATTTACATTATAGAAATATTACAATATAGAATATAATAATAATAATAACTGAAAAACAAATAAAATAAAAACATACTTATGTACAATTGAACACAGAAAAGTAAAGTTTCAAAAACAAAATGCAAAGTACATCACTGAAAATGTCTATGTCTTTAGGGAGCGCATTTACTAATCTTGCACCCCTCGCTAATGGTGCCTGATAGGCTTGACACGAAGAAACGGTTCCGATCCAGAATAAATCATGGCTGCGACCACAAAGGTAATTGGCAGGGGCATATAAATTCAAATTTATTAGGACACCAGGTTTGGAAACCATCCCTCTCGCTAACAAGCAAAAGTGCTCCAAAAGAAGAAGAGACCGACGAGATTCAAGAGATTGAAAAGTAAGCATGCCTTGTAGAAAGGCAGTCGGAAAATAATCATTTGCCGAATTATTGAAAGGAAAATAGTTAAATGTCTTAAAATAAAGACATCTCAGAGAAATTTCTTCTGGACGCGTTCTAAAATAATCTTAAAGGAAACCTATATTTTACAATAGTGATAGCACAATCAGGACTTGTCCAGTGGCGGCCGTTATACCCTTTCTAACGTGGCCTTAGTCGGCGTAATAAGAACGATAACGGGTAATAATTTAATATGAACGCGGTCTTTATAGGAACTGCACCTTATTAACCACGGTGAGAATTGGCAGCCGATTTCAAGAGTTCTTTTAAAATAATCTCAATTTTTTAAAATTTCATGTTGATCAAGTGGCGGAACTCATCATCATTATCATCAGGATCATATCAAGACGGTGTAAGGCATGGGTGGTCAACCTTTTCAGCAGCCGGGCCAGATTTTAAAAATGAGATTTCATCCCGGGCCGCACAACCGATTTTTTTATACAAAACAAAAACGAATTATATATTAATAAAATAAAACAAAAATGAGAATCAAACATATTTATTAGATTATACTTTTTGTAAATACAATTTGAACAAAATAATATAAAAATAATAAATTTTAGTGAGAAGTTTGATTTTGTGTGGCAGAACTAAGTGCATCGATATCGAGTGAGGTTGTTCCTACACGCTAACAGTTTTCCAAATGCACATCAGTGATACGTGTTCTCACTCGAGATTTGATATGCTTCATCCGACTAAAAAGCTATTCACACATATAAGACAGTGTTTCCAAAGAGCGAAATCGTCATTAGAGCATGTTTGTAAAATGCAGGATATTTCTCCTTGTCCAAATATATTTTGTAAAACTCTTCCAAACCAACCTGATGGAGTTTCCCCATTAACTGTTCATCGCAACACATTTCACTATGTTCCATTTGTAAATTTCCCGGTAATATATTCACGTCTATAGAGAATAACGTTACAAATGCAGCAAAAAGCACACAGTGCTTTTTAAAATGTTGAACAATATCGTATCTCAATTTATGAAATAAACACATCTAGCGGCAGCATTATTTGATATTATTTTTATTTTCTCACTGCTCTACGGGCCATAAGTTGACACCCAGTGGGCCGCATGTAGCCCGCGGGCCGCGGTTTGGCCATCCATAGTGTAAGGCATAGCTATCTCCAATATATTTTTCCACCTGTCTTTATCCATAGAGGCCGCATTTCAGTTTGGTATCCCAAGTAGGTATATGGCATTTGTTGATTGCTACAATGTAGCTACCAAATTTTTAGCGTGTCTCTTTTTTGCACCATATTGGATCACTCGACATTGATCTTGTTGCAAGTTCATTATTATTATACTATTATGCTTCAAATACATTATCATCACGTTATATGCTGGCATGTGCTATCACAGTATGCTGCCGTTACGGGAAAAAATGTGAAATGTCGTTTTAATTGGTATTTTAAATGTTCCATCCCATCCCATAGCACATTTTGGACCTTTAAACGAACATTGTTGGTTAGCAAAATCTGCCGTAATCGCCAGAAACACAACGAGGTCACCTCATACGTATCACGCTACATCATCAAACGCACTAGTCAGTGAACGTTTTTTTTCTGTTATCGGCAGGCCTACACTTTTTCGTCTCGCGTCGTTCTTTGTTTTTAGTTGTTTTCTAATTAATGTATATGTCTGCTGTAAATGTATATTATCTTTAGTCGTCTTATTGGCTTCTGTTCAAAATATTATCTATGTATGCAATATCGTTGTAAAGTTATTTTAACGTACGAATATGTTGAAACTGTTAAACTTAATTGAAATTAGCATGAAAAATGAATAGTAATTCAAAATACTAATACATTAGAGTTGGCACTCTCCATCATTGAATTTATAGAAAAAGTGATCATTCAAAATATGTTGCGGTATGACGAAACCAGAGACTAAATTTGTCGCCGTGACAGCACAAGACGTGATGATAATATATTTGAAGCTTTACCGTCATAATATTAGCTCGATGACAAGTGTGAATCTATGTATAATTGTACTAGTGATCGATATCCAAGGTACACGGTTTAATTATGATAGAACATGAGCCGGAATTCACGTGCTGGCACGACCATCAAGACGCTGAACACGTCCTATTGGACTGCCTGCTGATAGAATCTAACAGAGAGGAACTCTTTTCCAGGGTCCATCCACACATGGGTCTAATTGTCTACGCCGACTTGAAATCAACCAGGGCCAACTTTGGAGCATTAAAATTTTAGATAGATTCATCACTTTTAACTGTTGAAACTCTCCATTTCAGCAGAATTTCAGTACACGGGTACACTTCGTGTCACTAGAGAAATGACGGCAGAACAAGTCAAAATTCTTTCCATATTTTTAAACTCTTTCTTTAAGCACCAAGGTGCATGGTTGCTACATCAGTCCCGTGCATCTTCGTTTCGGGACAATAAAGTATGGTACTAAAATCTTTTCATTCTGACACATTTATAGCGCCATGGAAGGCAACCGAGTACACATTGCAGCTACATATACATGGCGGTTGGAGATAGGGTATCTCAAATTATTGTCCGACCTGATCGCCACCAAGGCCAATTTTTTCGTCTTATTGCACACGTGAAAATATCTTCTTATATGTAGTTTTGTATGTCCATATTGTGTTAGCTTTGTTTTTTGTACTATAATATTAATTAGAATCATTAGCTCACCATGCTCCTCTCTCCCATCTTCACTTTTCATTAGAAAGTCTCTGTAATCTCAATCAAAGTACACTTGACTGTGCGGCAACCTCAGTCTTGGTTGTCTGCTCCTGAGATAATACCAGGCTTAAAAAAACTACTAATACTTCACAAAAAACGTAAGGGCTCCGTGATACGCTCCATTAAGACCACGAGTGCGGTGCGAGGCGGATTGGTTTGTGAGGGTCTATGTTTTTGTTGTTTGTATAACATGCTGATTATTAATTGCATATTGAAATAAATTGTAATTCTGTGATACGGTTTGTATTTATAGTCGGCCTTGTCACTTCAAAATAGAGTCTAGTCTTAAGTCTTAGAGAAAAGGACTGATGGGAAAGTTTACAAATTACAGACAGTTCTAAATTAATCAACTGAATTATATTTAAATTTATTGATAGTGTTCATTGTTGAAAATATTTGTTAGTATTTAATTAATATAAAGTCTAATAAAGTAATGTAAGGAAGAACAAAGAATGAATTGAAGTAAATACCTACATATAAAAGTTTTTTCATTAGCTACTATTCCGTATACAAAATAATCATCACAGAACGTTCTTACAAAATCCTTTCATATTAAAATTTGAGAAAGTACATTGGAGATATAAAAATTTAGAAAGCAGTTTGTTTTTTTTTATTAAAAAAATGGCAACAATGTATTTCACAAAGTTACAACATCCTTTAGAGCTTTTTATCCGGATGCGGAAACGGGAAAAGTTTATTTAGTTTAGTTTTACTCCCATTTCTTTCTAATGCAAATATTTTTTGGGGCATAAAAGTTATTTCAACTTTCTAAAAGATGCTTTTTCTGGCAGCATAAATGTAGGCACCGAAGACCTAAAGTTGCCACCTTGTTTATTAGAGGTGCTGACAGGATACGACAAAATTTAATATGCACAGGTAGTAAGTAAATATAACGAAACGTATAATAACTCACAACTTTTTTATGAATACTTTAGACGTAGGTGTACAATAAATTGGTATTGTCAGGAGATATGGTAAGTTTCAGCATTAGTTACTCAAAATATAATATGTAGCGATCAACGGTTTCGGGCCTTGTCAGCATATATCGACAATGTAAATTAGCCAGTCATTAACTATTGCATAATCGTTCCATCTAAAGTCAGCATATTCTACATACATGATAATTTTTGATGTGGTTCGACTGCCTCGGACTTGATCATCAAAATGATCGAAGTTGCAATAATGCAATGCTATTGAATATTGTAATACGCAGACATTTGAAGTATTTTGACTACCGATAAATACTTACATGAGAAAATGCAGGTGGTATTGGCGTCGAATGCTTTGTATTTTGTGGACAGAGTACAGGATGGACCAATAAATCGGTTCTTGATAATATGTTTTCTTGAAAAATTATCCAGCAAGGACCAGATAACCAGGAGAGACTGATTGTTTTGGGTAGCTCCAAAGAAGGCAAAGTGGAGGAAGAGCGCTGGAGCGACTAATGAAGGAGTTTACTGGGGGTAGTCTCCACTCTGACCTGAAAGAGACTTAGGCTCGTAAAGGATGGAGAGTCTTATTCTTCTTCGATGGCGCTACAGCTCAAGCCTAGCCCTGGCCTCCAGCCGGAACGGTCCTCCACACGTCTTTTCCAGGCTTTATAACATGACTTTAGTTTTGTTTTAATTTACTCTTAAGCCAATCTCTAGTGCGGCTCTTTGGAGGTGGTAAAATTTTTTCATCGCAATCTGTATGGATCTGCCCATCATGTTGAGGTCGTCTGCGTAGCCAACCAGTTGGCTCGGTCTGCTTAATATAGTAGATGGAGAGTCTTAGTTGCAGCAAAATCACGGTCACTATTATTGCATCATCATTATCATCAGCCGCAGTTGACCCATTGGTGGGTGAAGGTCACCCTTATAATTTTTCACTTTTCCCATTTCTAAATTCTTCCTTGCCAATGATTGAAGTTAACGAATTTGTCGATCAAGCGGGTTTTAATACGTCTTCGTAGACGTTTATTCCCGTTTGGGTACCATTATCTGATTGCATTTATCCAGCGGTTTTCCATTTGATCAGTGACATGACTAGTCCATTGTCACATCATCATATTTATTGGCAACTTCTATCACACCACGTACACTTTTATGCCTCTTTATCTATTTTTTTAGTCTTAATGCGTTATACCCAACACGCACATTTTTATGTCAAGTTGCGATACATTGGGTTTTTGGATTTCTTTATTACGTTATGGCTCTATGTTTCACTTTGTATAATACCTACCACCATTTTATATATAATGAGGGGTCAGTTTATAAGATACTATTCCGGTATATAAAACTTAAAATTACAACTGTCATCGTACCTAGTAAAAATTACATACGTATGTCTTCCCTATCCAATTATTATCGACGATAATAATGATAACAATATGTAATATAACATAATATTATTGTATAAGTGATTTATTTATATATGTACAAATACTTATATGTTTATATTACAGGTCCTTTGATGTTAGTTGTGAGGGATTTTGTTATATTTTGGATAATATTATGTTATACTCAATTTGTGAGAAATACTTGTCTTTTTAAGATTATTAAATACCTAATTTAATAATTTTATTGTATGACTGGCTCGAACGATTTTGGAATCCCTTTTAAATCTTCTGATAAGTCAATTGCGTCGTTTGCATCAAAGAAAATCGCCAATGAAAATTGACTGTAAAGGCCGGTTCTGATTAGTTGAGTAATTTAATCGAGTGGTGAATGATTTAGTTACCACTAAATAATTTAGTAACTGATAAGTGTTCGATCACAGTAAATTTTGTGAGTGACGTATCAAAATGAATAAAGCACAACGTAACAAAGCAAAAATAATTAAGTTAATAACTTCAGTATTGTAATGCATCAAAAGAATTGGAGGGAAAAATTTGCAACAAATTCACTTATGGTTTAAATTAAATATTCCGAAACGAATTTATGGGTAGTATCTTCGCTCCAACGAAATGTCATTTCTACGAAAACTAATGAACTTGACTAAAGATAACGTATTCAGACTTGTCTCGTGGCGTGTTTAGTATTTAGTGAGAGGTGGTGGGAGTGCCACTCGGCCGAAAAAATTTAACAAAATGGATCGATTCGACTAAATGATTTTACTAAATTACTCAACTAAATTTGTCTGTTCATACAAAGGTTTAGTTACTAAATAACTCGCCACTCCACTAATCCAAACCGGCATTTAGAAGGGAAAATGACTTGAACCACACAAAACAAATTTTACAGGACACACAAACTGTTATGGTTTTTGGTCAGACTTAAAATATAAATCATAACTGCATAATGATAATTAATTTAGAGTTTTATTTTCCTAATTAGATATTAATTATAGAGAAAAATAAGGAAAAACCAATAAAAATGATTTTTTACTCACTTCAGTCCCTTCTCTTTTTAAATAAGCTAAATTTATTTTGATAACAATTCGACATTTGCAGCTTACGTACATACTTTGGACACAGCCTGTATTTAGTCGGTTTAGATATTATTATCTAATAAAACCTATTTCGAAAAAACTGAGGGTTAACTTCTTCTTTTCCAGTCGAAACAGTAGGTATGTAGTTGTTTTTTTATTTATTTATTTGTAGTTTTATTCAACCATATAGTTAAATACAGTTACCAACATTAAAACATGTGTTAAGACCCAATGATAGTTCTGTAGTGAAACAGTAGTATATAGACTATATAGTGGCGGCTCGACGACTTTCTAGGTGGTGGGGCTTAGCCATTTATTATTAAATATACATACCTACCTACTTTCTCACATTATACATTATATACCAAGGTACTTATAATATTATGATATAATTATAAGTAATGAGGAAATGAGTATTTTTTTAGAATAAATGAAATGATTATCTGAGTCGTCACTCAATCACATCTAAAAAGCGTGCTTAAAAATATTAACTTATTTAATACCATGGGGTTATTTGATTCGCTCCCCAGTATGATAAAATAAATTAAATAGTTAATTTAATCATATAATTAAGTACCTGTGTATATTATGACAGTGATAAAATATCGAACGTGTGTTTATGACATAATGATGTGGGGATTGTCCTTACGAACCCTTAAGGTAGAGCCGCCCCTGGTAGTATAGTTAGAAATATAAGTGACAGACGAGAAAATTACAAAAATATATTGTCACCTCACCAGTAATTAAATCCGAACCCCTCTGATAAAATAACAGCGCTTTACATACTACGATGGCCGATTTATATGGAAACATTATGTATATTACTATCATTTATACTAATTATTAAACACGTACGTTAGTGACGTGAAAGTAAATCTATGGTTCGGAATCTTTCACGTCCAATTTTCTAAATTTAGACAGATATTATTAGGAACACGGACAAAGTTTTCAAAACTTACCTATGTGGATCGGATGCCCGACCACAGGAAGGTGTCCAGTTTCTAAACTTATCCTCGAATCTTCTTGTTTCAACTATGTAGTTCACTTCTTGGTTTCGGTTTTGTTAAATAAGAAGTTAGGATAGTTTTAAAGTAAAGATACTCATTCTTGATTCGGACTACACTGTTTTATGATACATTACATTAATTTGATGTTACCTCAGCTTTATATAATATTAAAACATCTTGTTAAAATAAGTGGTAAATATAAAGTTCTACTCCTAGAAAGCTCTTAGCAGAATTTGCGAACAAATTATAAATTGAATCTAAATTAGTTATTAACAATTCACTCAACCCTTATTGAAAGAGTAGGAGAAGATACGGTAGAGAGAGGAACTTAAATGGTTAGAAACATATAACTTTATTGAACATACATAATTTTGAAAAACACTTCTGAGAAAATATGTTATAACCAATAGAAAAAATCTTTTTGAAAAAAGTAAGCCACCCGGCTGGAATCGACCCAGCATCTCTTAGGTTTGTGCTCCGTCCACGCATTATCCTCTATGCTACAAGGTGACATACTAATTGCGAAAAATTTTAACTACTAGCCTTCTTATTCTCGAGAAATTAATCTAGGTCTGAGACTGCGTATGGTACGTTGTTATGTTCTCTCAATTCTTTGCTATGGTATAGAAGTATATACGCTAAACCAAGAGATGTCACAGATGCTTAAAGCTTTCGAGGTGTGGCTGTATAGACGCATCCTTAAAATTCCTTGGACCGGGTGACAAATGTTGAAGTTGTCAATCGAATGGAAAATGACAGAGAAGTTCAACACTACAGTACCTCAGCCACATTATAAGAGGACAAAAAGTACAGCATTCCCTAACTTGTCATTCAAGGAAAGATCAATGGAAAGCGTAGCAGAGGACCGTGTCGTATTTCGTGGCTTAAGAATCTCCGTGATTGGTACGAGTGCAGCTCCACTGAACTGTTCCGGGTAGCAGATGACACGTCATCTATGATCGCCTTGATGGTGGCCGACCTCTGCCAGGGGATGGCACAATATGAAAAAGATTAATTGATCATACATCTTATAAAATAAGATTAAAAAAAAAAAGATTCGCTGCATCGGCCCAAATATTTGAATTGTAATATTGAATGTATGACAAAGAATTATGTTCATATTATTATTACAAAAAGCGACAAGTCCACAATTCAATATTTTCGGGAAACAACGTTTTTATGTTTCAAGCTTCAATTATTTGTTTTAGCGTAAGATTATTTTTTCCGTAGTTATACTATGTCAAAACTAGAACCAAATGGCAATTTGTTTCAGCCGATAAACTCCTAAATGTAATAAATATAGGCAAAATAAAATTGGACGTAGCGCTATTTGTACCTCATTTTTTAATTTACTCCGCATAAGGCAAATATTTCCATGGCACTTTCATGAGTTTACCAGATGCTACAGCATGGGAGACGCCCTTTTCAATATTGAACGTTCCCTTATTGGTTGACTTAAACACGCGCGAAATCAACCAAGCTTTAAATAATATGAAACACGGACTTTGCGCTTTTTGTAATAAATCGAGACTTGTATAATATTTTTTTTCGTAGGGTTATGTCGCGTTTTGGAATTTATAGATCAATACATATTGTGTAAAATTATACAAAGAATACGTGCGTATTTTTTGCTTGATTTTGACCAATCGCTTTTTGGAATTAGACGCCACGTATGTTGATTATATTTTTTACCATTTTTTCTGAATGAAGTCTGGATTGGAACTAGATATTTTATAATAATAAAATACGTAGAAAAAAATACTTCAATGTGACTTATGCAACATCTTAAATGATTATAAAATGTTATGTGATATAAATAATTTATTATCAGACATTGAATTATTGTAATGTCTGAAAACCATCGTAAAAATACGTTTCCTGGTTTTTCTTCCGCATTCGAGATAATATATGAAAAGCTTCTGAAAATAATAAAAACGTTTCAATTCTGAATGCGTTGTCTTTTTCATATGTAAAAAAAGCTTCCGAAAACGATCTAAAGTAGTAAGTGGCACACACTTATGTCGTAATTTTTATTGTATCTTGGGATAAAATCTGTCGCATGAATGTCGTATAAAAAAATGTCGAATCATTTGATAAACATATTCAATAATAATATAAGATTGTGTGATAATAATATTTATGTAACCTAAGTGTGCATTATATTTTTGTCTATGGTCGGGTTAAATCTAAAGCTCAGAGGTGAAGTGTCGTTTCTGACAAATCTTGTTTTTCATGTACATATCGTCGGTGTTTTGTAAAAAGGGCGAATCAACCATTTTCCCCATCTAATATATAATAATCAATATTTGTTTGTTTGTTTATTCGTATTTTATATGCTGCCATACCGTTCATCCAATTGCTATAAAACTTTGTCAACTTATTGCTTGCACTTTCACAAAGAGTATAGGCTATATCTTATATTTAAAAATGAATATCTGCCTGTCTGTCTGTCTGTCTGTCTGTCTGTCTGCCTGTCTGTCCCATATGCGTTCCTATACCATTCATTCAATTGCGATGAAATTTTGGTGAGTTGTCGTGAGCATGCCCACGAAGATTTATGAATTAGAAAATCATTTTCTTCTTCTATTCGTATGCGTTCCTATACCATTCATCCGATTACGATGAAACTTTTGTCAGTTGTTGTGCGCATACCTGCAAAGGTTTCTAAATTAGTATTATATAAAATACAAAGTTTGTTGTTTGTTTGTTGCATCCGATTTTGATTTTTTTTTACTACATATTAATAACATTAATAACGTTTGCTTATTTTGGATTCGATTTTAATTTAGTGTTCCTTTGTTTGACCTTTCCTCCTATTAGAATTATTTTCATATTGCCATATTGTATTACACAGTTATTTTAATATTGAAAAAATATATACCTCTTATTATTTTTTAAATATCTAAGATAAATATAACCACGAAGCGACCCTGTGCGAAGCCGGGTACTTCAGCTAGTAATAATATAAAAATGAATCAAAATACTGCATCGGTAAACTTTATAGCGCCTGTACATGTGCATAGATTTACTACCACCAATATTGTGCAAATTATACTATCGCGATAATAACTGTTTACAGATGTCTGGCCAATGTCATTATTCAAGTATTGGCGAACTTGTTTGTTATCATTGTGTGGTGCTATTTGACTTCTTCTTCTTCTTATTGTGCCATCTCCTAGCGAAGGTCGGTCATCATCAATACGATCTTGGATTTGTCGTCTGCTGCCCGGAACAGTTCAGTGAAGCTGCACTCGTACCAATCACGGAGGTTATTAAGCCACGAAATACGATACCGTCCTCTGCTACGCTTACCATTGATCTTTCATTGAATGACAAGTTCGGGAATGCTGTATTTTTGTCCTCTCATAATTTGACCGATGTACTGTAGTTTCCTGGTTTTAATACTACGTAGAACTTCTCGGTCCTTCCCCATTCGATTGAGAACTTCAACATTTGTCACCCGGTCAGTTCAAGGAATTTTAAGGATGCATCTGTACAGCCACATCTCGAAAGCTTCAAGTCTCCGTGACATCTCTAGGCTTAGCGTCCATACTTCCATACCATAGAAAAAAATTGGGAGAACATAACGACGTAGGTACCATACGTAGTCTTAGACCTAGGTTAAGGTCTCGATTGCTAAGGAAGCGTCTCATTTTGCTATTTGACAGATTGTGAGAATCGGTAAACGTCAAAATGCACTATGCGGTGTAGTTCGTATTTTTTCTTTCAAGTTCGCCACTATATTTCTAAAACCCAGTATAGTACGTTTTATCGTGCAAGTTGTAAGATTGCACACATATATCAAAAAAGTTCAGTCGCTCTTGAATTTTCATGCGACAGTTGGAAGTTGTGATATATCTGAGCCTGCGCAGTAGAATGATATTGGCCAACTTGCAGGGAAAAAAACGAACCACACCGCGCAGAACAGTTTTGACGTTGACCAATTTTCAAAACCAGTCAAAGCACCATAAAATGACAACAAAGCGCCTCTTTGACGCTTGAAGAATGCGATTGGAGTGACAGTCATTAATTTTACGTGTAAACATTTTATTATCGTGATTCTTGAATTTACATATTATTGGTCCCAGTAAATCCATGCTCTTGTGCAGGCCCTATAATGCGCAGATATCGTGCACCTTGCAACTATCGCGTGAAAATTCAGAAGCCGCTGAACTCTTTGATCCAGTCGTGCAGTCTTTTGCAGACGGAGAGCGGAGCTCGGAGCAGGAACACGGAACACTGGAGCAATGGGATTTTACCCGGAGCTGGAGCACCAAGAATTTGTAGTGCTCCACTGCTCCTGATTTTTTTATAATTAAATTTTCGTCCTAAAATCCAATGAAAATAGTATCTATATTTTGACACTTTGCGACACTGGAATTATTTAAAATATGGCCACACTGCCGAGTGATAAATAGCCTCACTTTTTTGACAGAACATGCAAGTAATGAGAGACGATTTGCTTCCGACAATTTTGTTTAATAGAATTAATAACGAAAATGACGATTACTTTAAAAATAGTTATAATTTTATTTTTTTAACATTTGTATAGATATGCTTTGATTAAAACTTTTTACCCGGAGCGGAGCAGACCCTGGAGCGGAGCCGGAGCAAGTATTAGGTCCCGGAGCGGAGCAACTCAAAAAAGGGCCCGCTCCAACGCTCCGATAATATGTACTGCCAGGCGGCTCTCGTGGTGCAGTGCGTGAAGCGCTTTTCTTCCACCCGAGAGTTCTTGGTTCAATTTCGGACCAGGACACAATATTTATGTATTTTTCTCAAAGCCTGGGTGTCTGTGATTGTTCAATTGTTAATGGTTAAAAACCATTCATTCTAATAAGTATGATAATATTACATTCACAGTGTGGACGGTCTGATACAGTTATAAACTGATTATGTTCATTCATTATGTTCTCTACTAACGACTGAAAGACCTATTGATACAGTGACTACCCTTACCCTAAAAGATTTTTATTTTCTCGTATTAACCCTATGATTTTTTTTAAATATTCAGAAGATTCATATTATTTTAATTGTATATTGCAATTTTGTGTGATGGCATAGGTCATAGATAATAGAAAGAGTTTTATACGTTATATCATTCTGTTATGACATTTTAAATTATATCAGAATCATGTTAAGCTGGTTAAGGATATACTTCAGTTGAGGCATGGTCTAAAAAGATCGTGGCTAGGCGATGCGCGGATTGTGCAAATGACCGTGCCGAACGAAATATAATTTGTCATAAAAATCCAACTTGCGTCCATTTAACGTTATGTTAATTGTTATATTACTAATAATAATGTAATATAACAATAATTAAATTCATGACATGTTTTCTTTTTTAAGTACATACGTAAAGTTTTTAGTCATATTTACACGATTTAAGAATATTTTCACCCGACGCCACGACGTGCGCACACTTCAACTGTTGGTCTCCGATTGGCGATTCCAGGCGAGGAGTGATAAATTTTGTCGCACCTACTGTTGAAAATTATTTACCGTTTCACTGAAGTACGGTCTTAAGTTGCCATTCTTATTTTCAAACAATATATGCAACAATTGATATTTCATGTTCATTGTAATTACCTACTTGAATGCAGTTATGAACGGTTTTAGACAAAATTTATGTACGTCATGTTCAACTAGTATTACTGATTTATCTAGTCAAACTGTTGTTTTATACACCTCGCAAATTGGCAAATACATATGGCATAGCAGTAGTGTGAAGGTCACTGCTGAAATGAACTTTCAATGCGAAATCACTAATTGTAGCTAACTTAATCAGTGGACAGTAAAGTTAATCACTTTAGTTTCAATTTTCAACACCTTTAGGTGTTCCAGATATATTAATCATGAATTAAATATTATTTACAAAGATATTTTTATTTCAATTATTTATATATTCTATAATATACTATATTCGTAAATAGTGATTGTGTTGTAAATTTTTCAGAATGCCATATTATTATATATTTTAATTTAAGTCATATAAACTTAATTAAATAATTATTTAGAATGCATGCATTATAATATGTTTTAGATATTATTCACATGAATAAAACACATCATAACTTCTGAATACGGACTGTTTCAATATTTCTACGTACAAGTTAGCTAGGTATCTACGTAAACATGTTATTTGTAATTATTTGCGAACAGACATGCAATGCGAAACTGCCATGTAAATTATCGTTAGCGTACAATTTATGAACACATGCTACAATAATAATTTCTCGGGGCGCATTCTGTGGATTTTTTAATTTATATTTATCTGTCTGTACTTATGACGAATCTTGCTAGACAATAACTTCGGTTGTTAACCTCGTATATATAAAATCTTTAAAGAATTTTTTGTTAGTTTTCTTGACAGCTGATAGATTAAAGAAATAAAATATATTCTAATCTATAAGATAAAGGGTGTATTTATAAAGTGAACTTATTCCACTACCTGAAAATGAGTTATGAATGCCACAATTTAAAAGATAAAATTTTGAATGAGTAATTTTTGTATAGAAAACCTA